>JAGWEN010000970.1:0-45629 GCA_018703685.1 Orius laevigatus | reverse complement strand
ACCCCATCTAACCCTCAACTAGCCCTCCCATCACCTCCCCTAACCTCCTGGACCCTTCCATCACCTCCCCTAGCCTCCTGGGCCCTCCCATCACCTCCACTAGCCTCCTGAGCCCTCCCATCACCTCCCCTACCTAGCTTCCTGGGCCCTCCCATCACCTCTACTAGCCACCTGGATCCTCACATCACCTCCCTAGCCACCTGGATCATCTCATCACCTCCCCTAGCCTCCTTGACCCTCCCATCACCTCCCCTAGTCTCCTGGGCCCTCCATCACCTTCCCGCTTCCTGGACCCTCACATCACCCACCCTAGCCTCCTGGACTCTCCCATCCCCTCCCCTAGCCTCCTGGGCCCTCCCATCACCTCCACTAGCCTCCTGAGCCCTCCCATCACCTCCCCTACCTAGCTTCCTGGGCCCTCCCATCACCTCTACTAGCCACCTGGATCCTCACATCACCTCCCCTAGCCACCTGGATCATCTCATCACCTCCCCTAGCCTCCTTGACCCTCCCATCACCTCCCCTAGTCTCCTGGGCCCTCCCATCACCTTCCCGCTTCCTGGACCCTCACATCACCCACCCTAGCCTCCTGGACTCTCCCATCCCCTCCCCTAGCCTCCTGGGCCCTCCCATCACCTCCACTAGCCTCCTGAGCCCTCCCATCACCTCCCCTACCTAGCTTCCTGGGCCCTCCCATTACCTCTACTAGCCACCTGGATCCTCCCATCACCTCCCCTAGCCTCCTTGACCCTCCCATCACCTCCCCTAGCCTCCTGGACCCTCCCATCACCTCCCCTAGCCTCCTGGACCCTCCCATCACCTCCCCTAGCCAATTTGTCTTTCCCATTTGTCCCCCAAGGACAGGCCCAAAAAACCCATTGGTCTTTCCAATTCTCCCTCGAATATCATACACCACCAAACGATCCAGCAATATCTCCCATTTCCCTCAATGATGCCCCCCAAAATACACCAAACCCCAATTAGTACTTTAATAACGCCTCCCATTTATCTCATCGGGGGCCCTCGTTTCAGCGGTCGCGTTCCGCCCCGCCAAGCATTGTTAATATTTCATGGTTCAGATGCAGAATAGTTTTTATTTAGCCAGCTTAAAAGGTTTTACACACAAAAATTGATCGTCTTGAACCTTTATTTGGCAGTCGTGAACCTATTGAACCACATTTTTTTAGCTTATTCGCTGATAAAGACCATTATTACACAGATTGTGGACCCTTTTTTGACAATAAAGGACATTTTTAGGCAGATTTTTAACCTTTTTCGACGAGAAAAACTCTTCCAAAGACTGAACCTTTTAGGTATTTTGTTCAGAAAAGACATTTTTGACGATAAAGAACCTCTCAAAGCTAAATTTTTTACATTTTTCAATGAGAAAATCCCAGTTTTAACTGATTTTTAACCTTTTAATACTGGTAGGCAACCCTGAGGATGAATTTAGGAACACGGTTTTCATTTGAATCGAAAAATCTACCTAAAATCGATAAAAATTTCAAGTATGAGAATGAAGGAGCTATGTGGGTTTCTGATTTTGTTTTGAAATTTTATTGATTTTGTTGAGTTAGGTGGTTGTTTTGGAAAGAACAAAGGAGGTGTCAAAATCGACAGATTTGGACCAAAATGTGATTCAGAGTAGGGCGACGATTGTTGACACAGTTGTCCGGTTGGGGGGGGTGGCGGGGGAGGGGGAGGAGGGTGAGACGGAAACAGCTGTAAAGGCGTTCGTGTATAAATGGGAGTCGGTCGGGATCGATCAGCTGTTTTGGGCTCGAGGTACGCAAGACTGTACTTTCATCCCCTCCCCCACCCTCCCCTCACCCTTTCCCCACCCACGTGGATCGATGGGACTGAGTGACGCAGGGTCACGTGAACATCCGCAGGGTGGGCGTGGCATCGCCGGCGAGCGAGCGACTTCTCCTTCGGCTAATCCTCTTCGCAATTAACAAGGAGGCGGTTGAAGATTTCACCGAGTTACACCCTAATCCGATCAGCCCATGTTGCGGGATCGCCTTTTCCATCAAGGGAAAAAAAAAATTAGAAGCCCCCAAGGTAGAAAAACCTCAAAATCCCTCCATAGGCTTGCAATCAATTATATAGATAGTGAAGATACAACACCAATAAATTCTCCAGAAGAGGCCATTCTTCGGCAGTCTTTTTTCCCATATTTGAGCCCGAAATTTGGAAATTAGGCAACAAGTGCGACTTTTTCCCTTCCCACTAACCATGAGGCCCCCTAAAGCAGATTGAAAGGTTGGGCCTAGAAAGCGGCTTAGGTCAAGTCTAAATCTCATAAATTCTGCTAAGAACTCCTACTTACCGTCTCAACATGCAACCTAGTTATTTTAGCGGATTTTAAGCCATGATAAGTTCAACCTAGTTTGAAACCATATTTTGGCCCTTTATGAACGCAAATGACAGTTTTTGGGGGATTTCGCCTCTTATTGGGAGTGAAAATCGCATTTTATAGACTTTGACCCTTTATCAGATATAAATACAGTTTAAGAAGGAATTTGACCTTTTATCATATTTAAATACAGTTAAATGGGACTTTGACCCTTTACCATGCGAGAAAGTCGCCTTTTCGAGAGAAATTTGACCCTTTATCTGAGAAAAACTAGTTCAACAAGGACTTTGACCCTTTATAGATTTGTATGCCACTTTAGAGTGACTGTGACCCTTCAAATGTCGACTTTGACCCTTTATCTGAGCCAATACCGGTTAAAGATGACTTTGACCCGTGACTGTGAGAGAAATTCACCTTTTAAAGAGAAGACTTTGACCCTTTTTGGAAGTTTATGTCACTTTAGGGGGGTTATTACCCTTTAAAGGTGGACTTGGACCCTTTGTCCGTGATAAGGAACCTAAAAGAAGTACTTTGACCCTTTATCTGCGAAAAAGACCCTAAAAGAAGTACTTTGACCCTTTATCTGCGAAAAAGTCCCTAAAAGAAATACTTTGACCCTTTATCTGTGGTAACGGCCCTAAAAGAAGTACTTTGACCCTTTATCTGTGATAAAGACCCTCAAAGAATTACTTTGACACTTTATCTGTGGAAAAAGACCCTAAAAGAAATACTTTGACCCTTTATCCGTGATAAAGAACCTAAAAGAATTACTTGACCTTTTATCTGTGAAAAAGACAATAAAAGAAATACTTTGACACTTTATCTGTGATAAAGACCCTAAAATAAATACTTTGACCCTTTATCTGTGGTAAAGGCCCTAAAAGAAGTACTTTGACCCTTTATCTGCGACAAAGGCCTTCAAAGAAGTACTTTGACCCCTAATCTGTGATAAAGACCCTAAAAGAAGGTCGTTGACCCTTTATCTGTGAAAAAGACCCTAAACGAAGTACTTTGACCCTTTATCTGCGATAAAGACCCTAAAAGAAGTACTTTGACCCCTAATCTGTGATAAAGGCCCTAAAAGAAGTACTTTGACCCTTTATCTGTGGTAAAGGCCCTAAAAGAAGTACTTTGACCCTTTATCTGTGGTAAAGGCCCTAAAAGAAGTACTTTGACCCCTAATCTAATTCAAGCATGGTATCCTCACTTCAGAGATGGAAAAATAACGAAGAAATTTGTACTTCTTACCACTCTCTTCTGACGTACGACATCCAAAACGACTCGAGGCGTAATGAAAATGCAGGAATAGTCCATACGAAAAAATACAAAACTAAAGAAGCCGACTGGGAAAAATTTCACACAAGTTTACGGAAAGAATTTAATAGGCTTTTAAGAGACGAAATCGCTGAGGATGGGACAGTACTGGATACCGAACTAGACTCAAAATTAGCAACAAAATTGGAGAGGTGCTCGGATTTAAACAAAATGGTCGAATCGTTCATAGCTGGAGTCTGTAAAGCTTGTGATGAATCTATTCCTAAGTACTCGACGGTCAGGCAAAATGGGAAGAAGAAAACTATTCCATGGTGGAATAAAGACCTCACTGATCAAAGGAAAATTGTAAGAAGATTACGACGACTCTATCAACATACAGTAAACGACAACGCACTTAGGGAAAAGAGAAAGATCGACTACTTCAAGGCAAAAACTGAGTATAGCGACATGATATTGGAAACAAAGAAAAAATCTTGGAGAGAGTATTGTGATGCAACCAATAAATCATCACCGTGGAACGCAGTCTATAAATTAGCTGCGGGAAAAAATCGAACTGCAGCGAGTTTTTCCACAATCGTTAAGGAAGATGGAACATACACAAAAAATATGGACGAAACAATAAATGTTATTATGGACAAATGTGTTCCAAGAGACAACGCAAAAGAAAACTACGATCATCATACGAAACTTATGCTCGAAGTCGATAACATTCCTAATACGCAAGACGATGTACCATTTACGACTCAAGAAATACGGAAAGCTATTAGCCAATCAAAGGATAAAACACCCGGCGATGACGGTCTAACCAAAGCTATATGGGAGAAAGTGAACGAGCTGTTTCCTAAATCGGTTAGAGGAGTCTACAACGAAAGCTTGAAACGTGGCGTCTTTCCTAACATATGGAAAAACTCAAGAATATTGTTGCTGATAAAACCCGGAAAAGAAACGTCACAAGAAGTCTCGAAATACCGTCCTATTAGTCTACTCCCTGTTCCGGGGAAAATACTTGAAAAACTCCTGATCGACCGGATTATGCACCACTTTCAACAGAACAACCTATTAGCAGACAATCAGTACGGTTTCCGACCTCAAAAATGTACGGCAGACGCTCTTATGGACTTGAAAAGATTTATAGACGAGGGGGAAAAGAAAAAGAAAAGGACATTGCTGGTATCTCTGGACGTCCAGGGGGCATTTGATGCAGCCTGGTCGCCAGCAAATTTCCAGCAACTGCGACTGAATAATTGCCCGAAAAATTTATATCTGCTGTCTAAGAACTACTTTTCGAAAAGGAAAGCTCAATTCAGAACCCCCGGCCTACAAAATTACTCAAGAGAAGTTGAAAAAGGATGTCCTCAAGGCTCCTGCTGCTCCCCCGGATTCTGGAGCATACTCTACATCTCGATCCTACAAACGCCGTTCCCTGAAAACTCCAGACTCTTTGCTTATGCGGATGACCTCATGTTAGCTGTACAAAACGTCGACGAGCTAGACCTCCAAATAGAGACCAACAAATGCCTCAACACGATTCAGCTATGGGCAGAACGCAACAAATAGTCTTCAATCCCAAAAAGTCACAATGTTGCAGATCACCAAGCGACGAAGGTCAAGTAATCTTAGAGTTTATCTAGGTGGAGAAAAACTGCAGGAGACAGAAACCATGAAATACCTGGGTGTGACGCTGGATTGCAGATTGTCATGGAATAAGCACGTCGACGCAATATGCGAACGAATATCTGGCTTTATCAACTTACTTTCCCGTGTCAGCCAAAGTCTATTGGGGACTAGGGAGCGATGCCTTGGAAACCATATACACAGGAGCAGTTCTACCAATGATTTCGTATGCTATACCGTCTGGAGTGAGCGCTTAAATAAAACGAAATGTTCAAAAGCTGCGAAGAATTCAGAGATTAATGCTACTTCGAATGATTAAGGGGTATCGAACCATTTCGTTCGAGGCGTGCTGCACGATCGCTGGCTATCCACCAATCGACTTGTGGCTCGACATGAAAAGCGACTTTTACCATACGTGGACAAGAGAAGTGAAAATAGGACCAGGATACCCAAAAGATTCGCAGCAGCCTCCTATTAAATGGCCCCATCCAGCGACGACCCCCAATCTACAAGCGGAAGGCCCAACAGAAACGAATATCTACACGGATGGCAGCAAAACCGAAGATAAAGTTGGATGCGCTTTTGTGGTGTATCAAGGGGAAGGAGTAACCAATGTCACTCTCAAAAAACGATTTCGCCTGAACGGATGGTGCTCAAACAATCAAGCGGAGACCTTGGCTATCGGAAATGCTCTAAAATGGTGGCTGGACCAGAATCTGGAGACGAAAAGGAAAGGCGTTACTATATTCACGGACAGCGAGGTAGCACTCAACAAAATTAAGAACACGAAGAACCACGAAGGAACCATTCTGGATATTCGCAAGAGACTACGGCGACTGGAAGATGAAGGCTGCACGGTCATATTAAGATGGGTGAAAGCACACCAAGGCACTGTCGGCAACGAAGAGGCGGATAGCGAGGCAAAAGAAGCAGCTGTAGACGAATTACTCGATATCTCCTTCACGAAAGTCCCGGCGTCCTACATCAAGAAGAATATGTGGCAGGATCTATACAGAAGGTGGGAGCAGTTATGGGCGACTACAGAAAACGGCTCGCATACGAAAAGATTTTTCCCGACCATCGCTTCGAGACAGAAAACGAACCTGCAGCAATCATTTAAAATGACGCAAATGTTAAGCGGTCATGGTAAAAACAAAAGCTATTTGAAACGGTTCCGAATCGTAGACGATGACACCTGTACCTGCAGGAATCCAGCGCCGCAGACGTGGGACCACCTCGCCATGGATTGCAGTCTTTTTGAAAGTGAGCGCTACAACCTGATCCGATCGGTTGTTTTAGCGGGTAATCGGTGGCCGGTATCGTTGGGAACTTTAATTAGTAAATTTCGCGAAGAGTTTGAGAAGTTTGTCAACGGAATAGATTTTGATTTAATATAAATTGTAAAAATATTGTATGCTATGCACCTGCATTGCTTCAAGGAGCAGGTGGAAAAATAAAGTCTCCTCTCCCAGGGTTACTGAGATGAGGAAAACCCCTAATCTGTGATAAAGACCCTAAAAGAAGGTCGTTGACCCTTTATCTGTGAAAAAGACCCTAAATGAAGTACTTTGACCCTTTATCTGTGGTAAAGACCCTAAAAGAAGTACTTTGACCCTTTATCTGTGGTAAAGGCCCTAAAAGAAGTACTTTGACCCCTAATCTGTGATAAAGACCCTAAAAGAAGTTCTTTGGCCCAGTACTTTGACCCTTTATCTGTGGTAAAGGCCCTAAAAGAAGTACTTTGACCCTTTATCTGTGATAAAGACCCTAAAAGAAGTACTTCGCCATTTATGGATGATAATGACGTATGACTTGGGCCCCATGATGAGACCTCAGTGGGAAATCAAAGCCTCTAAGCCGAAAGCCTCCATGAGGCCGACCCCAATAGCCTGCTTTCCTCCGGAAATCCTCTAAAATTGCTAAAACCGATTTTCCGACCAAAGCCCTTTTTAGTAAACATTTCAAAGCGAAACTGTTCGATTTGGACGTTTTCAGGCATGAAGATGCAAATCAGGTGATTGATGCTCCTGGTCACTATCAATAATTTATTCAAAATAGAGGATTCATGACTTTTCAATAGGAAACTTGCTGTTTGGGAAGTCTTTTTTCATCGATTTCTGCTTCACTGGGAATCTAATCGATAAAAATTAAGGTTGTTTGAGTCTAAAAATAAAAATTGCGTTAAAAACCGAAAAATAATGAGGGCGATATTTTATTTGTTGAGCGAGTTCAGTCATGCCAAGGTCGTTTCTGGGCGATTAATCAAAATCAACGTAATTTCCATCTGGTAATTGAAGTTTTGGAATGAAAAGGGGGTTCTGGTACGTGGCGGGGCCGGGGTTGGCGGCGTCTGGGGGTGAAAGTTGGAGGCTATCTCGGCCCCTGAAAAGCCGTCGGGCAAAAAAGCGCCGCATGAAAGGCCCGCAGTGTCCTCCGGCCCTTTTTACTCCCATACACTTTCCCAGATCTGGATTTAGATTGTCCCGTTAATCCATAAACATCTCCCGACGATTTGATAAATATTTAAAAGGGGGATCCTTCGATATTTTCACATATTGAATGGCTCCGTCGGGACGTTTTAGGATGATGAAATCCTTCTCGTTGAATTATTCCTTCGAAGCGGAATTTTTAACTTACGAATCATCTGAGAAGAGGAAATTTAATTTTTAAGCCCCTCTTAAGCCACCTCTGCGGGCATTTAGGCAATTAAAAAGGAGAAAAGGCGATAAAAACGTCTTTCATTTTTAAAATTCTTATCGCCTTATAAAGGTCAATTTGAACGCTTTTGCGTAAATAGTAAGTTCTAAAGCAAAAAACTCGGCAGGAAACTGTTTTGGAATCATTTAGACTTTTTTGGACCCATTTAGGCTGGTTTGGGCCCCTTTTTATGCGGTTTCGACCCCTTTCAACATGGAAGGGATCAACTTTTAAGTCTCTGGACCCAATTATGCCGTTTTGGATCCATTTAGACTGATTTAGATTCATTCAGTCTTTTAGGTAGATTTCTTTCAGAAAATCTACCTATTGCAATGGGGGCAGTAGTCTCAGAATCAAAAATTTTTGTGACAGGTTTTCATTTCAGACCCCCTGGACCCCAAAACCACCCTCAACTCAAAAGTTTATATATATATATATATATATATGTATATATGTATATATATATATATTCGCACGATAACTTGAGTAATTTTTACTTGACGATCATGAAATTCGGTATTTAGGGCTTTTGAACTAATAGAATTTATGAGTTCGTTAACGGCTGAAATCGGACCAGCGGTTTTGGTACTTTGCTTAGGGCCTAAACTGGGTATCTCCTAAACCGTTCATCCAATTGCTTTCAAACTTAAAAGTGGTGTTATGGGGATGGCTAAGAAAGATTTAAAGTTGGTTTGGATCAGCTGGGTGTAATAGATTTGAATCTAGGTAAAAAAGAAAATTTTTGAATTTTTACCGGGAAACAGATGATTTTTTTTTTCTTCGAATTTTAGAAACTTCGAGATCTAATCATCTGAAAGAAATCTACCTCTTTAGTCCTGCTGCCGCGGGACTCATTTTTTTGGACCCATTTAGACTGTTTTGGACCCTTGACTTTTTTGGACCCATTTAGACTGTTTTGGGCCCATGACTTTTTTGGACCCATTTAGACTCTTTTGACCCATTTAGACAGTTTGGGGCCCATTTAGACTGTGTTTGACTCATTTAGACTGTGTTGGACCCATTTAGACTGTTTGGGCCCATTTAGACTTTTTTGGACTCATTTAGACTGTTTTGGACCCATTTAGACTGTTTTGGACACAAACTTTTTGGACCCATTTAGACTGTGTTGGACTCACTTAGACTGTTTGGGGCCCATTTACACTGTTTGGGGCCCATTTAGACTGTTTGGGGCCCATTTAGACTGTTTGGGGCCCATTTAGACTGTGTTGGACTCATTTAGACTGTGTTGGACCCATTTAGACTGTGTTGGACTCATTTAGACTGTGTTGGACCCATTTAGACTGTTTGGGCCCATTTAGACTTTTTTGGACTCATTTAGACTGTTTTGGACCCATTTAGACTGTTTTGGACACAAACTTTTTGGACCTATTTAGACCGTGTTGGACTCACTTAGACTGTTTGGGGCCCATTTAGACTGTTTGGAACCCATTAAGACTGTTTGGTACCCATTTAGACTGTTTGGGACCCATTTAGACTGTTTTGGACCCCTTTTTACTGTTTTGGACCCCTTTGGACTGTTTTGGATCTCTTTTTATGTGGTTTGGACCTCCTTTCTGTCGTTTTCTGAAGTTACCACGAAGGATTTATCAGGAAATTAAAAAAATTTCGATTTCCTCTATTACCTTTACTCTAAACTCAATTTCTTGTTTAAATTTTCAGGACATTAGAGGGATTGTTTGACTACGGTAAACTTGGGAATTTGCATGCTTGATTCGGAAAGCAAATTCCCCGGGGTCCAATGAGGCAATTTCCATGTGCATATGCACCCAGATACCCTTTTTGTAAGTTAAACATAAAGAGGGAAACCCTTTTTACTCCTTTTTAAAGGAAAACCTTTTATAAGACGTCACGTGTGAGTTATGGCCCTTTTTTGCGGTCAGTGTTATTGCGGCGAAGGCTTTTCATGAATCGCGCTGACCGAAGGTTTTAACCCTTAAGACCCAAGGATTACGAGAGAGCGACCAAAAACAAAGGACTCCCTTTCAAGAGCCAATTTTCTTTTGTTCTCCATTCTTTTAATTTGGTCGTTAAAAACTTTTTATTAAAAAACTAAAAGAACAAAAATGCTTTATTTACAGCCTCAAAAAAAGTCACTCCTCATCCCCAGGATATCAATTTACACCTTCCAAAATCTGGTTAAGTAGCCAATTTTTCGTCTGAAAACAGGAAAAAGAAGCCTTTTTTGGGTTAAAATCATCAATTTTCCTGCTCTAAACACGAAAATTTGTCTACAAATTGTGCCTTAATTTACGGTGAAACTCGTCTGTTCTCTTAATTATGAAGAAAACTGCGTTAATTAACGTTTCAGGGTATATAAATCATTTTTCATGTGAAGAACGCGTTGGGACTCGCATGGGGTTTCAAAAGAGGAAAATTGGAGGAGTTAAAGTGTCGTGATAAATTTCTGAATAGGCCCCCACGTCCCCAGGGGAGGGAAATGTTAGGGGGTGGCAGGGGGGATGTTAGACTAAACCCGCTTCTCTCCCCATCCGACCCCTCGCATTTTCTAAAAGGATAAACGCAGAGGAGTTGAATAATTAAAAAGGGCCGGTGTAAGTACTTAAAAGAGACATCCTCGTTAGTCTTTGAAGCTGTTAATTGTTCCAAATGATGAGCTACTCGATTTTGACGTTCTAGGAAACAAAAAACGTCATAAGCGGAAGTTTCCTTTCTTGAATATTAAATGCCGGACATGCCAAATATTCAACTCCGGCAACTCACTTCCTGAATAAAAAATTCTTTTTTAAAATGCAATTTTTTTTTTGTGTTTCAGGTCTAATCACATGGGACAAAGAAGACTGTCATGTCGACCTCGAAAAAGAATTAGATACGATTACGTCACAAGCTCCAGAAGGCGAAGAAGCCAAAAATGGTAATTTTAGCGATGAGCTTTAAAGTTTGATCCGTTTAACGAGCTGATAGCGATGAGATCTTGATGCTTTCAATTTTTCGAAAAAAGGGTGGACGTTTGGGTGGACTTTGACCCTTTTGGGTATTCTTCAGGGTGGCATAGGCCCACCGGGAGATCTGGAAATCCCTAAGGGCCCACCAACGGGATGCTGCTGGGAGGGTCATCCCGATTTTGATGTATTTTTTTTGGACACTAGGGGCCCTTTGAGCTTGAATTTTAATCCTTTTTGCACACTAGGGGCCCTTTTAACTAGATTATGGTTCTTTGTGTCGAAAAGGGCCCTCTTAGCTTGAATTTTGATCCTTTTTGGACACTTAGGGGCCCTTTTAGCTTGAATTTTGATCCTTTTTGGACACTAGGGGCCCTTTTAGCTTCAATTTGGTTTTGGCACACTAGGGGACCCTTATTAGGTAGGTTTTTGATCTTTTTTAGACACAAGGGGCCCTTTTAACCAGATGTTGTTCTTTTACTATGAAAAGGGCCCTTTTTATCCGTTTTTGACACTACGGCCCTTTTAGCTTGAATTTTAATCCTTTTTTGACACTAGGCCCTTTTTAGCTTGAATTTTGATCCTTTTTGGACACTAGAGGCCCTTTTAGCTTGAATTTTAATCCTTTTTGGACACTAGGGGCCCTTTGTAGCTTGAATTTTGATCCTTTTTGGACACTAGGGGCCCTTTTAGCTTGATTTTTGATCCTTTTTGGGCACTAGGGGCCCTTTTTAGCTTGAATTTTGATCCTTTTTGGACACTAGAGGCCCTTTTAGCTTGAATTTTAATCCTTTTTGGACACTAGGGGCCCTTTTTAGCTAGGTTTTTTATTTTAATCTTTTTTAGACACTAGGGGCCCTTTTAGCTTGATTTTTGATCCTTTTTGGACTCTAGGGGCCCTTTTAGATTGAACTTTGATCCTTTTTGGGCACTAGGGGCCCTTTTTACTGATTTTGATCTTTTTGAATAGAGGCCCTTTTTAGCAGTTTTTATTTTAAACTGACACTAGGGCCTTTTAGCTTGATTTTTGATCCTTTTGGGACTCTAGGGGCCCTTTTTAGCTTGAATTTTGATCCTTTTTGGACACTAGGGGCCCTTTTTAGCTAGGCTTTTTATTTTAATCTTTTTTAGACACTAGGGGTCCTTTTAGCTTGATTTTTGATCCTTTTTGGACTCTAGGGGCCCTTTTAGATTGAACTTTGATCCTTTTTGGACACTAGGGGCCCATTTAACTAGATTATGGTTCTTTGTAAAGAAAATGGTCCTTTTAACTAGATTATGGTTCTTTGTGACGAAAAGGGCCCTCTTTAGCTTGATTTATAATCTTTTTTAGACACTAGAGGCCCTTTTTAGCTAGGCTTTTGATCTTTATTTGGCACAAAGTTGGGGGCACAACTAGGTTATGGTTCTTTGTGACGAAAAGGGTCCTTTTTAGCTTGATTTATAATCTTTGTTAGGTACTAGGGCCCTCTTAGCTTGAATTTTGATACTTTTTGGACACTAGGGGACCTTTTATCTAGATTATGGTTCTATGTGACGAACAGGGCCCTCTTAGCTTGAATTTTGATCCTTTTTGGACCCTTAGGGGCCATTTTTACCTCGATTTTTGGACATTAGGGACCCTTTTCGCAACAATTTTTCCTTTACGACAAAAAAAAGAGGCTCTTTTTAGCTAGATTTTGATCGTTTTTTTAATACAAGTGGCCCTCAATGCCCAGATTTCATTCTTTTGCGACAAAATGGCCACTTATAGCTGAATTAGCATGGGTAACTGCAGTCGTTGATTTGGGACCTTTGCACTAATGTCTCTAGAGCCCTTATTTTTGTCTGTAACCATGTATTGCTTTCTAAAGCCCATCCTATTGATAGCTATTGGCGTCTTTAGAGTTTAGGTGGACGTCGACCAAATAATTATTATCATTTATTTTTGCAGGAGAACGTCTTATCCAGTTCGCAAGCGAAAACTTAGTAACAGAAGTGCTGATTCACCCCCAGTTAAATACTTTGACACAATGTTTGAGAAATTTACTTTCAAGCTTTACTAGACATAGACATATAATTCATGCCGGATATACCTGCGCTGGAAATGGAGCATGGATGCTTCAAGTAAGGAAAATGTGGGAAATTAAAAATGATTAATTTTGTTTCTAGGATGGGACGTATTCGTTTGCGGATTTCGCTGGGATGTACCAGGAGATTGAGGTTCAACGTGTTTTACGAGCGTATGAGAACACGGTGACCGTTGACGTCCACTGTTGCCAGGAAGGGGACTGGAATAATTTGAAAGGGAAAGATCCTTTTTCGAAAGTGAGCCGCGTGAGGCTTAATCCCAATGATAAGTTATCGGCGAGTAAGTCGATCCACGGTTTCGTCGACTATTTGAAGGAGTACATCGTTTCTGCATGTTTGGACGAGCTTCTTGAGTCGTCTGAGGTTGTCGGCAACATAAGGTTTAGCCATCCGACCCTCTACGTCTTCCCGGGCGGACAAGGCGATGCCGCACTCTTCGGCATCAATGGTTTCAACATGCTTGTCGACGGCGGTTTTGCTCGTAAAGCATGCTTTTGGGACTTCACCAGGCACCTAGACCGCCTTGACGCCGTTCTCATGACCAGGATCAACAACGGAAACGTTCTTGGACTCTCGTCGTTGCTGCAGAGGAAGAAAATCGAACACGTCTACCCTCAAATTGGACACTTCTTCTGTAACATCCAAGTATGTCTCTACACTGCTATATAGTCCAGTTGCACTAGACAACTTCTTTAAGTTTTCGATCTAGGGGTCAAAAACTGTCAGTTTTCGTTTTTTTTCTTTTTCCCCTTAGTGCTTCATCCTCCATTTCGAAAAAACGGCCCCAAGTCGGCACCTCTTTCAGTTTTTGACCTCTAGCTCGGAAACTAAAGGATCTACCGACTTGACCACGAAGTGCAAAATGAAAGATTATCAAATTCTGCGTCTATTAAGCTTTCAAATGTCAAAATCGGTCAAGACGTTCCTGAGATATTGATAGTTAAAGTTGACCACTTTACGAAATCACAAAAGTGGTCAACTTTAACAATCGATATCTCCTGAGCCTCTGGACCGATTTTAACTTTTTTTTCAACTTATTAGACGCAAAATTTAAAAATCTTTAAGTTTTCATTTCATGGTTATGTCGGTATAACCCTTAGTTTTCGAGCTAGAGGTCAAAAACTGAAAAAAGTGCCGATTTGGGGCCGTTTTTTCAAAATGGCGGATGAAGCACAAAGGGGAGGGAGACGAAAACGTAGATTTAGAGCTACCTGTTGGCCCTAAACAAGACAAAATCAAATAATGCAAGATATACCCCCTTTTTTGACCTCTGTCAACTAGATTATTAAGCCCAGGATGTCTTATCAGCAGACCTGCTGGATACGCGATATCCTGGCTACCCTTGAAGCAAAATGATATTCCAACACTTTTTTGTTTTCAGGAAAAGAAACATCTTCTATCGCCAGATGGTGACAAAGACAAGGACCCCCTTTTGATCAACCTTATTGATTACGGGCACGAAATGATATCAAACTTGAAGCACATTCAGCTTAAGCCGCAGGCGTGCTTTAGAGAATCTTCGCTCGATCCAATTAACCTTTATCATAAAGTAGGCCACGGAAAGTTAGACATGTACGTCTTAAGTCCATCTAAAGACTCGAGAGAAGTTCGAGATTTTATGGTTAAATGGAATACGATGGATTCGAAGATATTCTGCAGCTACAACAGAAGAGGAGGGGAGTTCAACTTCCCGTTGTGTAATAGGACATCGATTTGTGCGCTTTTAGTCTGGCAGCCGGCGAATCCTGAAGATAATATTACAAGGATTCTTTTTCCCGGAAGCACTCCTCAGAATAAGATCTTCGAAGGGTTAGATCGATTGAAGAATTTAGAGTTTATGAAGCATGCTGTATGTTCTGCGAAAACGTTGTCACCATCGCCGTCGTCGGTGGGTCTCAATATAAGAAGCGTGAGTCGGAAAGCTCCTTTGATCGAAAAAGTCGAAGACGTGAAGAAAGAGGCTGTGAAACCGGTTGTGAAAAGTTTGGAAAAGGTTCAGAAGCAGCCGGTGAAACCTTCGAAACCGAAGCCAACTGAAAAACCGAAAGATAAACCAAAGACTGATGTAGAAACGAAACCAGAGACTGTTAAGAATGAAACAATTAAAACTGAGGCTGTGCAAAAAGTAGAGAAGAAGGAAAAACCGAAGAAATTGGCTCAGAAGCAACCGGAGAAGAAGATCACCGAGAAGAAGATTGAGAAAAAGGAGGTCAAATCTTCACCGACGACGCCTAAAAAGGTCGTCGAAAATAAAGACGAGAAACCAGCGAAATCGCGGTCTTCCACGCGGACTAGAGCGTCGCCTTCAGCAACTCCGGCGAAAAGTGCCAAAGAAGCAAACAACCGGAAAGTCCTCGAGCAGAAAACTCGTGAGACTCGATCCCAGAAGGTCAAAAAGGAAGAAAAGAAGCCCGAAAAGACAGCAAAGAAGCCGACCTCTCCCAGCAAAAAGCCGCCATCGCCTGTCAAAGCTAAACCTCCAGCAGTCAAAAGGCCCGAATCAAAAAAGAAAGAAGTTCCTACCGATTCCGCAGTATCTACGCCCTCAGAAAAGGCCAAAGATATCACAGAAGTTCCTACAGTCGAAGAAGAAAAGCCTCTTTCATCTAGGGAAGACGAAGAAGACATCTTAATCGTTGAAAAAGTCGAAATCGAAATTCCTCAAGAAACCAAAGAAGAGGCCGAAAAGAAAGAAGAGCTCCTCGACGTCCAGCAGTCAGTCGACAGCAAATCTCCCATCGAATTGAAAACAGAATCGCAAGAAACATCCGCAGGCATCAATAACTTGCCTTCTGAGAAGATCACACCCAAAGAGAAAGAAGTCAAAGAAAGATCGAATGAGATCATCGAGCAAAAACAAGAAGAAAGCCAGCCCGATGAGAAGTTTTCAACGACTGTCGAATCTGGGCAAACTACGACCGCTCCCACATTGCCCGAAGACGAAAGGATTCCTCCAGAAGATGTCAAAGAACCCGAAGAAAAGCACGTCGAAGAAGAAAAAGAAAAAGAAAAGCCAAAACCAGACCAGCCAAGTCTGCCCGAAGTCCCCGCCATACCGATCACATTCGACCAAAGAGCTCAGCTGCTCAAAGACATCGTCAAAACGCCGGATGAAGTCGCCGACCTTCCAGTTCATGAAGAAGCCGATGGCGGCTTCTACGAAGGTAAACTCACCGAAAGCCGTGAAGACCTTTTAGAAATCCCGGCAAAGCGAACCAAAAACGAAACGGAAGATGAATTAAAATTCATCAAAGACGGATTCGAAAAAGAAGACAAAAGCAAAGATCTAAAAGAGGATTTCGACCAACCCGAAGGTGCCACCGAATCTTCAATCGCCGTCGACGACAAAAAGCTTTCTGAACCCCTAAAAGACGAAGCAGAAACCAAACTACCCAAAGACATCCTGAAATACGAAGCAACCCTTCTCGACGACGACGCCATCGACGAAGAAAAAGACAAAGAAACCGAAAAAGAAAGCTTAGAAAAACTACTTCATGAAGAAAAGTGCGTTTCTGATACCAAAGAAAAAGAGACCAATGAATCTGTGATTAAAGAAGCTGCAGAAGCAGTGATCAACGAGGCTGTGGAAGATACCATTGCAGAAACTGTGATCAAACCAGAAACTGTGATCAAAGAAGAGCCGAAGCCTGCAGAAGAGCCCAAAAAAGAAGAAAAATCCATTTTCGGCTTCATCTCCAAAACAGCATCCGACCTCAAGGACAAAATATCCGAAAAATTCAGCGACAAAGTTTCCAAAGAAGCCGAAGAATGGGCATCAGTGACAGACAAAATTACAACAGAGCTTCACGTAGTGGAAAGATTGAAGGAAGAAGCAGAAATCAAATTGGCAGTCGAAAGCCAAATTCAAGAAGAAAATGTTGAAGTCGAAGCAGACATAGAAACTCAAGCAGCACATGAAATCATCGAGCCGGAACTCAGCCATGTCAAAGAAGAAACCGAAGTCCCAATTTATGATGACATACCCAAAGATATGGAAGAAATTCTGCGAAAAGGTTCTCTTTTGAAAGACGAAGATGTGACATTACCTGACAAAGAAGTTTACGACATTATGCAGACTAAAGATGGCATCATATCCGAAATCGAAACTACCGTCATCAAAGAGTCTTTGCCGGGAACGATAATTGAGCCAAGCTGGAAGAAAGATTCGCCACCAGCATCACCTGGTTTGAGGGCCAAGTCGCCACAAAAGTCGCCATCGCCAGAACTCCGGCTTAATGGAGAAGACAAAGCGAAGATCGATGGCGAACACAAAGACGACGGCCATTTCGACATCTCTGCAGACTCACCAGCAGACATCTACAAAAGAGATTCCCTCATTTCTCAAGTCGACACCAAATCCGAAACTTCACGCGAAGTCTCGCCTATCCCGAATGAAGGCAAAATCGACCATGAGAAGTTCGAAGATAAAGAAACCTTGAAAAAAGAGCTCGAAGCTAGTTTATCGCAGAAGAAAATCGAATTACCTGAAGCTTTGCCTCTTCCACCAAGAGAAGACAAAGAACCTGAAAAACCGGAAGAGAAGAAACCTGAAAAGAAAGATGAAGCTGCATCATCTGAGACATTGACTGCTAAGCAAGAAGTCATGGGCAAAATTTCTCCAGCGCTGACAAAAATGGAAGGCATACTAGAAGAAGCTGAAAGCAAGACGTCGACTCCAGAGATAGACCTGAAGCACGAATCGCCGATTCCTTCCAGCCAAAAGATTCCGTCTCCAGAAGCAAAAAGTCCGATCCCTGCAGAACCGAAGTCCTCGCCAACTCCTGCCACTGAGACAGCGACACCTCAAAAATCTCCATCCCCTATTTCAGACCAAAAGTTACCTCAAGCAGAATCTGTCCAACCCTCGAGTCCAGTCGAAAAAGAAGTTTGCAAGTTCGATATGAAAGATGTTCTATCATCGAAATCACCTTCACCAAAACTAGAAGAGAAACTTTCAAAATCTCCATCCCCAGTACCAGCAAAAATAGAAGAATCGACAGCATTGGCTTCAGAAAAACAGCTCGAGTCAAGCATTACTGCTTCAAAATCACCATCGCCTGCTCCAGAGCAGAAAGCTGTCAAAGAAGAACAAGTCGATGCCAAGCCTGAAGAAAAACTTGATATATCTGAAGTTAAATCATCACCTGCTCCTGAAGAGCAAAAAGCTGATGCTAAGTCTCCGGTCGCAGAAAAGCTTGAAGAGCACAAAGTTTCACCGTCGCCAACTGCAGATCGAATGTCATCACCTTCTGCAATAGAAAAACTAGATGTTCATTCCAAATCTCCTTCTCCTACTACAGAAAAGCTTGAAGATTTGAAAGCTTCTTCTGCTCCAAAAGAAGCTTCTGATGCCAAATCGCCATCACCGCAGAAGCTTGAAGAGCATTCGGCACCTTCACCTACTCAGGAAAAGGTGGATGTAGACAAACTAGGATCGAAATCACCTTCACCTGCAAAAGATTCTGCACCTTCTACAGAGGCAGAAAAAATTGCTTCCGATGCAAAATCTCGCTCACCAACACCTGATGTTCAGAAAACACTGCAAAAAAGTACATCAAAATCGCCTTCACCTACTCCAGCAGAAGATGCTAAATCGCCTTCTCCGGTGGGAGAACCGAAAGATGCCAAATCGCCATCACCTGCAGAAAAAGACGAGCTTAAAACTGAAGTAAGTTCTGCGGTGTCGAAATCACCTTCACCAGCACCTGCAGAAAAAACGGATGCCAAGCCTGTTTCTCCAGGAAAAATGGAAGAACCAACCACTGTTGCATCTAAATCGCCTTCACCTACTCCAGAAAAGGCAGAAGAGCAGGCCTCTGATGCCAAATTGCTGGAAAAGGAGCTCAAGACTGGAGAAAGTGCTGTTTCTAAATCGCCTTCACCTACTCCACAGCAAGCTGCGAAATCGCCTGAAGATCTCAAGACTGGCGAAAGCTTGGTCTCTAAATCACCTTCACCGCCTGAAGAGCATAAATCTGCTGCGGATGCAAAATCGCCTTCTCCAGTGCTGGAAAAAGTTGAAGAACTTAAAGTTGGAGTTGTCACTGCTTCTAAATCACCATCGCCGATTCCAGAAGATCATAAAGCTGGGAAATCACCTTCACCTGTGGAGGAAGTCAAGACTGCAGAAAGTTCAGCCCCAAAATCACCTTCACCTACTCCAGAAAAGGCAGAAGATGCCAAATCGTCTTCACCAGTATTGGAAGAACTCAAGGCTGGAGAAAGCATTGTCTCAAAATCACCTTCACCGACTCCAGAAAAAGATCAGAAATCTGCTGTTGATGCCAAACCTGAAGAAACAGCTACGAAATCGCCTTCGCCAACTCCAGAAAAAGAAGATGACAAACAATCGGTTTCTGATGCCAAATCTTCTTCACCATTGCTGGAAAAACAAGAAGTCGGAAGCACTCTAGCTCATAAATCGCCTTCACCGACTCCAGAAAAGGCGGAAGAGCATAAATCAGCAGCAACCAAATCGCCTTCACCAGTGCTGGATGACCTCAAAACTGGAGAAAGCAATATCTCTAAATCGCCGTCACCTACCCCTGGAAAGGTGGAGGAGCAGAAATCTGCTGATGACAAAGCACCATCACCAGTGGAGGAACTCAAGGCTGCAGAAAGTACTGTCACCAAATCCCCTTCACCGACTCCAGAAAAAGATCAGAAATCTGCTATTGATACCAAGTCACCTTCACCTGTGCTGGATGACCTCAAAACTGGAGAAAGCAATGTCTCTAAATCGCCTTCACCTACTCCTGGGAAGGTAGAAGAGTCTGCTACTGATGCCAAAGCACCATCACCAGTGGAAGAACTCAAGGCTGCAGATAGTGCTGTCTCAAAATCCCCTTCACCTACTCCAGAAAAGGCTGAACAGCATAAATCTGCTATTGATGCTAAATCACCTTCACCTGTGATGGACGAACTTAAGACCGCAGAAAGCGCTGTCACCAAATCGCCTTCACCTACACCAGAAAAGGCAGAAGATGCCAAGCCATCTTCAGCGCTGGAGGAGCTCAAAACAGCAGAAAGCACTGTCACCAAATCGCCTTCACCTACTCCAGAAAAGGCAGAAGAGCAGAAATCAACCGCTGGTGCCAAATCACCTTCACCAGTACTGGAGGAACTCAAACCCACGGAAAGCACTGTCTCCAAATCGCCTTCACCTACACCAGAAAAGGCAGAGGCGCAGAAATCTGCTACTGATGCCAAATCACCTTCTCCAGTACAAGAAAAACAAGATGAGCTTAAAACTGGAAGCACTGCCGCTTCAAAATCACCTTCGCCGACTCCGGAAAAGGCAGAAGAGCAAAAAGCTATTGATGCCAAATCACCTTCTCCAGTTTTGGAGGAGCTCAAAGCTGCAGAAAGCGCTGTATCCAAATCGCCTTCACCTACTCCAGAAAAAGTAGAAGAAAAGAAATCTGATGCCAAATCACCTTCACCAATGGAGAAACTAGAAACTAGTCAAAGTGCAACTTCAAAATCACCATCGCCGACTCCACCAAAGACGGAAGAACAGAAATCAGTTTCTGATGTCAAATCGCCTTCACCTGAGTTGACGAAAACTGGAGCTGATGTCACTAAATCGCCTTCACCTACTCCAGAAAAAGTAGATGAACCGAAACTTTCTGATGCCAAGTCACCATCTCCAGTGCTGGAAAAACAAGAGCTTAAACCTGCAGAAAGCATGATCGGTTCAAAATCACCTTCACCGGCTCCCGAAGAACAAAAATCTGCAGCTGATGTCCAGTCTTCAGTGGAAAAACTTGAAACTTTGAGCTCTTCACCTTCACCAGCTCCTGAAAATGTAGAGGAGCAGAAATCCGCTGATGCCAAATCACCTTCTCCAGTGCTGGACGAACTCAAAACAGCAGAAAGCACTGTCTCCAAATCGCCTTCACCAACACCAGAGAAGGCAGAAGATGCTAAGTCTTCTTCAGCGTTGGAGGAACTTAAAACCGTAGAGAGCACTATCACCAAATCGCCATCACCTACTCCGGAGAAGGCAGAAGAATCTGCTGCTGCTGCCAAATCACCATCACCAGTGCTGGAGGAACTCAAACCCTCAGAAAGCATCACCAAATCGCCTTCACCTACACCGGAAAAGGCAGAAGATGCCAAGCCATCTTCAGCGCTGGAGGAGCTCAAAACAGCAGAAAGCACTGTCACCAAATCGCCTTCACCTACTCCAGAAAAGGCAGAAGAGAAATCGACCACTGATGCCAAATCACCTTCACCAGTGCTGGACGATCTCAAAACAGCAGAAAGCACTGTCACCAAATCGCCCTCACCTACTCCAGAAAAGGCAGAAGAGCAGAAATCAACCGCTGGTGCCAAATCACCTTCACCAATGCTGGACGATCTCAAAACCGCAGAAAGCACTGTCACCAAATCGCCTTCACCTACTCCGGAAAAGGCAGAAGATGCCAAGTCATCTTCACCGCTGGAGGAGCTTAAAACAGCAGAAACCACTGCCACCAAGTCGCCATCACCTACTCCTGAAAAGGCGGAAGAACAGAAATCAACCGCTGGTGCCAAATCGCCTTCACCAGTGCTGGACGAACTCAAAACCACTGACAGCACTGTCACCAAATCGCCTTCACCTACTCCAGGAGAATCTACTGATGCCAAATCACCATTGCAGGAAGGACTAAAGGGTGAAGAAAGCAATGTCACCAAATCACCTTCACCCATTCCAGAGCAGAAATCTGCTTCTGATGCCAAATCATCTTCTCCAGTGCTGGAAGAACTCAAAACCGGACTAAGCACCAAATCTCCTTCTCCGACTCCAGAAAAAGCAGAACAATCAGCAGGTCAGACTATTTCTAAATCACCTTCTCCACTTCCAGAACAAAAGGAAGAGCTCAAGTCTGCAACGGATGCTAAATCTCCTTCACCAGCTCCTGAAAAATTGGAAGAACCAAAAGCTGTTTCCAAATCTCCTTCACCAACTCGAATTCTTGAGGAGCCAAAGACAGCATCTCCATTGCCAGAGGTTTCAAAAACTCCTTCACCAATTGGAAAAATTGAAGAGCCAGAAAACACAACTAAAATTGAAGAACAAAAAGTCGAAAAAATAGACGATTCCAAGCAAAAAATTTTGTCCGATTCTGAATCGCCGTCTCCAGCACAACGAGAGGCATCACCAATGCTGAAACGAGATTCGGTCACATCGACACCGACGATGATCGAAGACATCAAAAGCACCGGTTCAGCATCTCCTGCAGCAAAATCAGGCACAGCGACACCTCAAGGCACTCCCACATCAAAAAGTCCACAACCTGAAGAATCACGAAAACTGCAGAAAGACATCGAAAACGGCTTCACATCCGATCTAAAAGAAACCAAAGTCACAGACATCCTGACCAGCGCAGAACGACTAGTCTCATCACCAGAAAAAGGGCGAAAACACTCAGACACTTTCGACGTTGCATACGAAAGTTCAAAACTCGCAGAAGCCGTCATGTCTGAAAAATCAGTGAAAGAAGTCGAAGAGACAAAATCTTCCATTTTGAAAGGACTCAACGAAAAGAAAGATGAAGGCTTCTTCAGTGGTTTGAAGTCCTCCGTGGTCGATTCAATCGGCAAACTAACATCAGAAGTTTCTTCCGCTTTAAAATCGGAAGAAACAAAAGTTGTCGAAAAAAGTGCAGAAATAGTTGAAGAAGTTTTAGAAAAAGGTAAAGAAATTCTAAAAGAATCTGGATCCGAGGTTTTGGTCTCTAGTACAATAACTGCGCTTAAAAAGGAGTTTCCGAGAAGCACAACGCCTTCAGATATCGGTGAATTTGAAGGAAGGTCGACCCCTAGGAGCGACATAAGTAGCGGGCAGGTGACCTCAGGCTGGGGACCAACCAGGCCAGATTCGAGAAATTACGACACCGATGAAGAAATCCCAAGTTCGCCCATGAGTGTCGCATCGCATGTTCCTTCTCCTCCACATTTCGACTACGAAAAAGATTCAATGACCAGCTCAGTCTATGGCGCCTTGCCAGACGACTTCCCAAGCAGCTCCGACCCGATGTACACATCCATGTACGTCTCCAAAGATGACGACTTAACTTTAGACAAAGAAATGGCATTGAAAACAAATGAGCCAGAAAAAGGTGAAAGCTCGAAAGATCCGATTGCCAAATGGGGAAAACCTCTAGGGCTTCCTCCTCCTCCGATTTTCAACAGCCCACAGTTCACTTATTGGAATCCCTACAAAGAATGGGGCGAACCACTCGGGCTTCCTTCCCCTGCACCCCCACCACGAGAAGACACCGACGTTGAAGTCGACACATCCGGAAGCGCCAAAACGACACCGAAGAAAGTAGCCAAGATGAACGCCGAGAATAACAAGCTAGCCCTCAACACAAATACAGGTAACCTAACCTAAAAAACGTAACCTTAATAACCTTCTTTTAGGAAAAGAGGTAAATAACAAAACAAAGCGTTCAGATTCACCGGTGAAGCGGATACAAAAAGAAGGTCGAAGAGGTGGTTCGAACTCGATCTATTTGGACTTAAGCTACGTCCCCCATCATGGCAACTCGCACTACGCCAATGTCGAGTTCTTCAAAAGGATACGAGCCCGATACTACGTCTTCAGCGGAACCGAGCCTAGCAAAGAAGTCTTCAACGCTCTCCTCGAAGCCAAGCAAACATGGGAAGACAAAGATTTAGGTATTCAAAATCTTAAAAAACGTCATTTTAACCAGGGACCCTAGTTTCCAAAAATAATCTATTCAAAAGAGCCAGTATTGTCCAAAAATCATGCCAAAAAGATCCCCTAGTCTAAAAAAATTATCTGGTGAAAAAAATCTCTTATGTCCAAAAATCAGGATAAAAAAGGCCCTTGGTGTCCAAAAGTCAAAAATCAGGCTAAAAAGAGCCCGCCCCTAATGTCCAAAAATAAAGCTAAAGAGGGCCCCTAGTGAAACAAAAAAAATTTGGTCAAAAAAGCCCCTAATGACCCTAAAAAGGCCCCTAGCGTAAAAGATTTTTTTTTTTTTCAAAAGAGCCCTTAATGTCCAATAATCAAGCTAAAAAGGGCACCTAGTTTTTAAAAAAAAAATCTAATCAAAAAAGCCCCTAATGCCCAAAAACCAAGCAAAAAGGGCCCCTAGTTAAAAACAATATAGTCTTAAGGCCCCTAATGTCCAAAAATCAAACTAAAAAGAGCTTCTAGTGTCAAAAAAGCCCCTAATGCCCAAAAATCAAGCAAAAAGGGCCCCTAGTTAAAAACAATATAGTCTTAAGGCCCCTAATGTCCAAAAATCAAACTAAAAAGAGCTTCTAGTGTCAAAAAAGCCCCTAATGCCCAAAAATCAAGCAATAAGGGCCCCTAAAAAAAAATCAAACTAGTCAAAAAAAGCCCCTAATGTCCAAAAATCAGGCTAAAAAAGGCCCCTAGTGTCAAAATTTTTTTGTCAAAAATCAGGCTAAAAAGAGCCCGCCCCTAATGTCTAAAAATCATGCTAAAAAGATCCCCTAATCTAAAAAAAAAAAAATCTGGTCCAAAAGCACCAAATGTACAAAAATCATGCTAAAAAGAGATTTTTTTTACACTAGGGGCCCTTTTTAGCTTGATTGACATTGGGGGCCCTTTTTAGCTTGATTTTTGGACATTAGGGGCTTTTTTGACTAGTTTGATTTTTTTTTTGTTTTTAGGGGCCCTTATTACTTGATTTTTGGGCATTAGGGGCTTTTTTGACCAGACTTTCATTTTTTTTATACTAGAAGCTCTTTTTAGTCTCATTTTTGGACATTAGGGGCCTTTAGACTACTTTTTTTTTTAACTAGGGGCCCTTTTTGCTTGATTTTTGGGCATTAGGGGCTTTTTTGACTAGATTTTTTTGACACTATGTGCCCTTTTTAGGTTGATTATTGGACATTAAGGGCTCATATGACAAAAAAAATTTACACTAGGGGCCTTTTTAGGGTCATTAGAGGCTCTTTTGACCAATTTTTGTTTCACTAGGGGCCCTTTTTAGATTGATTTTTAGACATTAGGGGCTCTTTTGACTATATTTTTTTGACACTAGGGGCTCTTTTTAGCCTGATTTTTGGACATTAGGGGCCTTTAGACTACTTTTTTTTTTAACTAGAGGCCCTTTTTGCTTGATTTTTGACTAGATTTTTTTTTACACTAAGTGCCCTTTTTAGCTTGATTATTGGACATTAAGGGCTCTTTTGACCAAAAAAAATTTGGGCCTTTTTAGGGTCATTAGGGGCTTTTTTGATCAATTTTACTAGGGGCCCTTTTTAGCTTGATAATTGGACATTCGGGGCTCTTTTGACTAGATTTTTTTTTACACTAGGTGAGCTTTTTAGCTTAACAATGGGACACTAGGGGCTCTTTTGATCAATTTATAGGGACCCTTTTTAGCTTGATTTTTAGACATTAGGTGCTCTTTTGACTAGATTTTTCTGACACAACTCTTTCTTTGTAGAAGTCACCATTATCCCGACCTACGATACTGACACATTGGGCTACTGGATAGCCGAAAACGAAGAGACGTTATCGAAATATAAAATCGACCTTTCGCCTTCGGCCAGCAGGTGCACGATCAACCTTCAAGATCACGACACCTCATGCTCCGCCTACCGCCTCGAGTTTTAAATTCAAGGACGAAAACGTCCAAAGAACTTCAGATAGTGACCATCACGTCCATCAAAGACTATTCCATTTTACAAAATTTTTAGATGTCGCTAATACGCTCTTTTTTGTCGCTTTAGGGCTAATTTGGCTGTAGGAAACATTGAGTTCACTTTTTCCCAGAGGTGTATCAGAAAAATCATCAAAAATTGGAAGGTTACACCCACCACAAGGTCTATAAACCATTTTTCTTTTATTCTGGCTACCTAAGACCTTTTTTCATTTTTAATTCTAAATCTGGGTTCTTTTCTGCATTTTTGTCTTCACATTATTTGGATTGAGGAAAGCAAGATTGTTTATGGACAGGGTAAATTATTCATATTCTATTTATATTAGAAAATTCATCGTAATTTGTAAATATGTTAATAAATTTTTTCCCCTTTTAGGAATATTTTAAAATTTAGGAGCTTCTGAATATGAGAAATTTACTTTGAGAAAAACATGCTTTTGTCTCACTGCCAAGGAAAAAGCAGAGAAAATTATATTTTCGAGGACAAAATAGAATTTGCCAATTTCTAGACTAGTGCAAATGTGTATTTCAGATTTAGGGTTATATTATAAAAATATATATATTTCCCCTTTATTTTGTTCATAGTTTATCGGGGTTATTGCTTCCATTCCTTGAATTTGCACAAAGGTCCCGAAAGACATGGCCTAAGAGGAGTATGAAAAGTGTGATAGAATTTTTAGCTTTTTGTTTTGTGGCTAAAATAGTGCATTCGCAGGGTCGCTTTTGTTACGTCCAGTGACGTCACTCGGGCGGCCATCTTGAAAAATGGCGTCACTGGAGAACCTTTTGTTTTATGTGTACTAGGAGCTTCGTTATATTTAAAATAGAGCCTTTTATCCTTTTAGCGAAAAAAATTAAAATAAAAGAAAGGCGTTGGGTATTTATTATTAATTTTTAGACTTTTTTATATTTTAAGAGAAAAAAAAATATCAGAATGTGATTTGTATATGGGATTGCTTCAATCGTAGAGATGGTGCTACCAAGTTTTGGAATGCCTTTGCCCACAAACTTACGAAAGGAGAAATTTCTACGTTATTTCCAAATAGTTTAAGATGAGGTTCATGTCTGATGAATAAAGAATAAACGAAAAAGAGGTTGTTTATATTCAAATCATTGTCCAACCACAATATTTGTGATACGTTTATTAGAAAAACCGGTTTATCACTTTCCATTGTCATAAATTCCTTATTAGACTGAAAAAATAATAAATTTATCACTGGAGTAGGAAGGTTCTTTTTGTAAATGCTCATAAAAAATATGCTAGTCTTTGAAAAAGTCATTTTTAACTGTTCCCCTCCATCATGGAACCCATTTTTTATGTATAAAATAGGCTTTCCCCCTTTGAAAAATGAATGCAAAATATAATAATCACCCCTTAATTGTTATTCTATTTTCAAAATGTTATATTTTGATGTAAATTCGTTTTACCCGTTGTTTTATAGTAAGATTTTTATTTTGATTTTTTTTAACTTAAATTATTGTATTTATTATTTCTAAATTATATTCTTGTGGAGTTTAGAAAATAACCAATTAAAGAGGAAAATTTTAAAAACAATATTTTGAGAATTGCGTTTTTTATTTATCCTATTCACCGTAATTTTATGGTTAATGAGGCTAAAACGAAGCCTCCTATTGGAAGAGGTTTTGCTTGTTTATCGCTTTTTATTGGTCTAGATGAGCCAAAACGATTTCTAAGCCTCCCATTGGTTAAGAGGATTCCTAAATGGTGTTTGATTGGTCTAGAGAGGCCAAAACGATTTCTAAGCCTCCCATTGGCTAAGAGGATTCCTAAATGGTGTTTGATTGGTCTAGAGAGGCCAAAACGATTTCTAAGCCTCCCATGGCTAAGAGGATTCCTAAATGGTGTTTGATTGGTCTAGAGAGGCCAAAACGATTTCTAAGCCTCCCATGGCTAAGAGGATTCCTAAATGGTGTTTGATTGGTCTAGAGAGGCCAAAACGATTTCTAAGCCTCCCATTGGCTAAGAGGATTCCTAAATGGTGTTTGATTGGTCTAGAGAGGCCAAAACGATTTCTAAGCCTCCCATTGGCTAAGAGGATTCCTAAATGGTTTTTGATTGGTCTAGAGAAGCCAAAACGATTTCTAAGCCTCCCATTGGCTAAGAGGTTTTGCTAAATCGTTCTTATTGCTTCTGATTGGTCTAGAAATCTTGGGAAAGGTAAACAACAAATTACATTAGCAAAAAAAAAGACATATATATTTTTTTTTTTTAAATTCATTAAAAATAAAATTTATTTACAACAATTTTACTTTAAATTTTAGTATCTGAAAAAAATGTCATTTTTAAGATTTAAAATACTTTTTTTGATATTTTGTACTCAATTATTTACAATAAAAGGTGCGGTTATTTACATTAGGACCCTTAAGTGTTGAGCTTAAGTTTAAGCTTAAGTGCGAAATAAGCTCCGACTCTGAAGAGGATGAAGAAGCCAGTTAGTGCGACGACGTCGATCCAATATTCGACGCCGACCATGTCCATCGTTTCGAGGATTTTGGACGGGCTTTTATAAAGGCAGTAGTCGATCGAGCATTTTAATTTCGGGCGGTTTCCTCCATAGATGGCGATCATGCAGCCTTCGAAGCTATACCTGATGTAGCTGATGTAGGTGACCCATTGGAGATACCAAGGTATAGTACTGAAGTTTACGAAGAAACCGGAAAATAGAAGAACCGGAAAAGAGGTTACAGGAGCCATAAAAACTCCAGTCTACAAAAAGTTAAAAATTTCCCAAAACCATATTTATCTTCACCTTTATATTCATAGCCGCTCCTATCAGTAGTCCCAGACTCTGTGCCACCAATGACGTCAGTATGCACATGAGCAAAACCATAAAAAACCTTTTCGTGTCTAAAGGCTGTGATGTCATAAAATATACTATGGCAACATAAAGGACAGAAAATACAATCTAAAAGAAATTAATAGGAATTAAATAAATTGTGATTTTCATACCTGAAAAGGTACATCTGCCATCGTTTTTGCTAGATAAAATGACCTAAGCGAGTACCAATAATTTAAATGCTCGCGTACAAATACTGACATTTCTAGAGGAACTAAAAAAAATAAATAAAAAAATAAATAAAAATAATAATAATAATGGACAGTTTTCAAATATTTCCTAATATGCAAAAGGTTCCTAGTGCCCAAAAAGGATCAAAACCCAAAATAAAAAGGGTCCAATTTGTCATAAAGGAATATTAGTTAAAAGGGGCCACTAGTGCCTATCCGGCCGTCTTTTCTTACATGTTAAAACTGTTGGCATCATGGCACCGAACATGAGGAAAAGAACGGTAAAAAATATACATCCGGCGTTGCTCGTCACTTTGGACGCTTCGTTTCCTATATCGTAGTAAATAAGGCCAATAAGTAGTCCGATGCAAAGATGCGACATCAGCCTCGTTCTTGTCAAAATTTGGTCGCGGATTATCGTAAGAAACGTCCGGTTTATCAAAATTACGAATTGTTTGAAGCTTGATGTCGGATATCCTGGATTTGGCCCGGTATTTAGGCTCTCGTCTGAATGCAGCAAAGCGGAAGTACAGCTCACTTTATTTTGGTTGTTATCTTTAAAAAAATTATGAAAAAAACCAATTTTTTGTCATAAACTTACGAGTAGCATCACCATTGGCAACATGTTCTTTGTTGTTTGTCTCATGGGAGTTGAATGCGTTGCATTGTCCATTCATAACAGCCAAAACAAGCTTATCATGAACATCACCATGATCTCCACAAGCGACTTCCATTACTAAAACAACAAAATAAAAAATCCAATCCACGACATCATAGTTACCATAATCAGCAGGATTGTGGTAGCTAGGACATTCAAGATATAAAGAACTTAAAAAAGGTCTAAGTCCGGACACATCTCCTTGATAGATGCACTGACCATTAGCAAGAGTGTACAAATGGTCGAACATTTCAAAAAGCCGAGCACTTGGCTGGTGAATCGTACAAATGATTGTTCGACCTCCTCGGGCAAGACATTTCAAAAGAGACAAACATTGAAAGCAAGATAAGCTATCCAAACCGCTAAAAAAGAACGAAAAGATAAATAAGTTAGTTAGATAATACGCCAATAGAGTGCACTAACGCCACATAACCTCACTAACCTTGTTGGCTCGTCGAAAAACATAACTGGCGGATTATTAACGAGTTCTAGAGCTATGGAAAGCCTTTTTCTCTGCCCTCCTGATAAATTAAAGGTCCTTGTGTTACTACTATCTAAAAGCCCAAGAGTTTCTAAAATTTCTTCAACCTAAGAAAAATAATTAAGAAAGTGTTTTAATATATAAAATGTTAACGTACCACAATTCGTTTTTCTTTTTTGTTCATGTTTCTTCCAAGTTTTAAATTTGCAGAAACCGTCATCGCCTCCCAGACTGTCAAATGTGGCAGAAGTCTGTCATCCTGCATAATGTAGCATGACATTTTTCTAAAACGTCTTGAATTTCTGTCTTTTCCGTTGATCATAACGGAGCCGGAGACTCCTGAAGTTCTATAGCCGGCTAGGACGTTCATGAGAGTGCTTTTTCCTGCTCCGGAGGGTCCCATTATGGCGGTGAGCTCCCCGGATTGAAATTTCCCACTTATACTTTTCAAAAGCGACTTTTGACCTGAACATTTTTTAAGCCTTTTTTTGGGTTTTTTCTTCGGCTTACCTCCGTTGAATTCTTGTGAGATGCAGTAGGAAAGTTTGTTGAATTGTATGTTGACTGGAGGCCTCTGTGGGAGATGGTTGAAGGAAAATGGCCTCTTTAGGTTAATAACGAGGGAATCGGGGGGCGGTTTGTTTGCCTGCTTTTTGCTCAGGCTGCCCGATTTGTGCCTCAACGAGCCAGCCGGTGAGGGACCTCCGCCTTCAGTGCTGATGTGGAACAATTGGCTACCACTGAAACAAAAAACAAAAATTTCTTTTTCCTTGAGACTCCCGAGGGAGCTGATTTAAATCTTGGGACTGAGGGCGACCTTCTTCCAGTCTATTCACCCCTCATTATCAAACATAAATCATTCAAAAACATTACGTACCGATAAATAATTTATCTGCAGGGGGCCATCTTTTCAAAATTTAACTACTCGATGTTTTGTAATTTCGTTTTATTGACGTCTACTTATTCCAAGCTATGGTATCCCAAAAGGGGATGTTTGGGGGCTAGTTTGGGAATATTTGGGGTGGGGGGGGGTTAGTTGAGGGATATTTTGGAGTTTTTTGGAGGGATACTTAGTATTCCACCACTCTCCTCTACTCTCCTACACCTCCCCTGGGATTAGTGAGAGGGTGGTTTTTTTTTTTTTTTTTTTGCTATTAAAATCTCTCCGAAGGACCTCCGTGACGACCACCTCAATAGCCTACTTTTCTACGGAAATCCACTAAAAGATTTCTTTATCTTTCGGGAGTGCTTTATCCTTCCAAGCTTTTTCCTTCAAATCGTGTAATAATTGATTATACGAATAAACAAGCCAATGGAGTAACAAAGGTTAGGATTCCACATTCGCATCCAATGACGTCATCACAGGTATGCTCGTAAATATACTTTTTTGCTTACTTTGACTGATTGGATGTCCCCAGAGGCTTCAGTTTGACGGGAGGGCTCCCGACGTCCAATTCCAACGTATCGCTCATAACAGCTCTAGAAAAGAAAAGCCAAAATTTATTTTTAAACAAAATTTTCGAATCACGTGACGCGATTAACAGATTAATTCAGAGGGCTTCGTCTATTCTATCATAAAAAAAGTCGAATCATTCGCTATTTTTGTCGCTTTTATCAAGGATGAAAATTCAATGATTCGATATTACTCATTTCTAAATAACTTATTTTAGTATGAATAGTGTGATTAGCTGACTTGAGAAAAATAAGCGATTTCGACATTTAAAAAAATGCAAAATAGAGTAGAATGTTGAGGGAGAGTGAGATGATGGGAGGCGGGGAAAGGGCAAGGAAGGTGATGGGAGTGTGGTGGAAGGTGGTGGAATGTTGGGGGAGGGTTAAGGAGGGTTAGGGAGGTGATATGAGAGTGGTGGAAGGTTGGGAAGGTCCTATGGAATGTTGAGGAAGGGTCAAGGAGGGTAGGGGAAGGATCTCCGGGAATAATAAACCATGGTACGACACTGAATGCCACCTCCAAAAAATGACATTAAAACTTGGCAGTAGGAGAGTTACAAGTCTGGGAAAGTAGGTCTGGTTTTCAGGACACGAAATATTTTTACGTTCCGAAAATCGGTACAAGATTCAGAATCTTGTACCGATTTTCGGAACGTAAAAATATTTCGTGTCCTGAAAACCAGACCTACTTTCCCAGACTCTTAACTCTCCTACTCTTAGCCTTAAGCACTGCAAAAAACAAAACTTTTCCAAAGAATTCTCTGCTTCATATTTAAGTCTCAAAAAACAGTATAAAAATCTATTAAAGTCGAAAAAAACCCACTACAATATTGATTGCATAGAAAAGCTGGCCAACTGCAAGGATACAAAAACTTTTTGGACTACTATAAATCAATTCAAATCTAAGAAACCATACACTTCGCTCCCAATTAACACCTGGTCTCAATACCTCTCCACACGCTTTCAACCAAGGCTACCACTTCTATTCTGTCCACAACCCTGCTCTGATCCAACATTGGGGCGGGATTTTCTCGAAGGGATTTTCCTATGAAAAAAGTCAGATTTTAGAAAAGTCGAGAAAAAACGGCGAAGGCGTTACCAAATCAAAAAGTGTACTAAGTAAACGTTGTAGAGAATTCAATTCCCATTAAAAATCAACTATCGAGAAGCAATTAACGATGAATAGGACGAAGAGAGGGGTAAATTTCGAAAAATTAAAAAAAAGTTTCATTCAATAAAATTCAAAATTCGAAAAATTTATAAAATAAAAATTAAAGAGTATTAAATTTTTTACAAATTTGCCCTAGTGAGATTTTTTGTAGGACCGAACGTTTCTGCGCTACAAGGCAAAATATGTACATAAAAAAATGAAAAGAATGTTCTTATAAGAAAGTTGCTTAAAAGGGGTAATCCGGGCAAATGGAAAAATAAAAAATAAAATAAAACACAGAGGACACAGAGGAAACACAAAAAGTCTCTGACCTCTGAAAGACGCTCTTGAAGAGGCGTAGTCGAAGAAAGTCTTCAGTGAAGAACAAAGAGTCGATGTTTTTATGTTTTTACAGAAAAAAAAAAACGTAAAAAAGCTTGTCAATGAAAAAGTGAGAGACGCGAAGAAGAGTTCACTTGACGAAGCCCAAAACGAAGAAGGCAGAAAAAACGCCGCCTCCGGTGAGCGTGGGGTCTAGACCTCCCCCACTCATCCCAGAGCTTTCCCACCTGGGAAAAGCGAGAGAATCGATTTCGTTTTCCGGGCGTTTACCTCCTTTTTTTGAATGAGATTTCTTGCTTGTTATACGTTAAAACCTTCAGATACCTCGGTGTTTAATTTTCTAGCACTGGCTATTCAATGCAGCAACGAATGCCTGCCTATTTATCGTTAATTGTTTTTCGAGAGTTGTATTCAAAAGGTAATTAAATTCTCTACAACTTTTATTAAGTACATTTTTTTGATTAGATGACGTTTTCCCTCCTTCAGAGGTCAAAATAGAAAACCCCGTTTTTTTTCCACCTCGTAGCTCAGATACGTTTGTTCATACAAAAAATTGTATTAGCTCAAAATTGTAGCAAATTTAAAAACCTTTAATTTTGTTTTAAGAATTATTTCGGCTATGACCTACGGTTATCGAGATATTTGCGAAAAAACGAAAAAAATCACCTTAAAAACGCTCCTGACGCCAAAGGGCACGGGCTCCGGTTATGGACCAACCCCTACACATTTCCGTAGAGAAACAATATACATACCTTTTTTTTATTTGGCCTTTTCGGGCTTAGATTGACTGGACTAATCTAATGATTGGAAAATCTAATCTAATTTGCGTTTATCGCTTTTTATTGGTCTAGAAGGGCCTAAACGAGTTCTATGCCTCCCATTGGCTAAGAGGATTCCTAAATGGTGTTTGATTGGTCTAGAGAGGCCAAAACGAGTTCTAAGCCACCCATTGGCTAAGAGGATTCCTAAATGGTATTTGATTGGTCTAGAGAGGCCAAAACGATTTCTAAGCCTCCCATTGGCCAAGAGGATTCCTAAATGGTGTTTGATTGGTCTAGAGAGGCCAAAACTATTTCTAAGCCTCCCATTGGCTAAGAGGATTCCTAAATGGTGTTTGATTGGTCTAGGGAGGCCAAAACGATTTCTAAGCCTCCCATTGGCCAAGAGGATTCCTAAATGGTGTTTGATTGGTCTAGAGAGGCCAAAACTATTTCTAAGCCTCCCATTGGCTAAGAGGATTCCTAAATGGTGTTTGATTGGTCTAGAGAGGCCAAAACGATTTCTAAGCCTCCCATTGGCCAAGAGGATTCCTAAATGGTGTTTGATTGGTCTAGAGAGGCCAAAACTATTTCTAAGCCTCCCATTGGCTAAGAGGATTCCTAAATGGTGTTTGATTGGTCTAGGAGGGCCAAAACGATTTCTAAGCCTCCCATTGGCCAAGAGGATTCCTAAATGGTGTTTGATTGGTCTAGAGAGGCCAAAACTATTTCTAAGCCTCCCATTGGCTAAGAGGATTCCTAAATGGTGTTTGATTGGTCTAGGGAGGCCAAAACGATTTCTAAGCCTCCCATTGGCCAAGAGGATTCCTAAATGGTGTTTGATTGGTCTAGAGAGGCCAAAACGATTTCTAAGCCTCCCATTGGCCAAGAGGATTCCTAAATGGTGTTTGATTGGTCTAGGGAGGCCAAAACGATTTCTAAGCCTCCCATTGGCCAAGAGGATTCCTAAATGGTGTTTGATTGGTCTAGGGAGGCCAAAACGATTTCTAAGCCTCCCATTGGCCAAGAGGATTCCTAAATGGTGTTTGATTGGTCTAGAGAGGCCAAAACGATTCTAAGCCTCCATTGGCCAGAGGATCCTAAATGGTGTTTGATTGGTCTAGAGAGGCCAAAACTATTTCTAAGCCTCCCATTGGCTAAGAGGATTCCTAAATGGTGTTTGATTGGTCTAGGGAGGCCAAAACGATTTCTAAGCCTCCCATTGGCCAAGAGGATTCCTAAATGGTGTTTGATTGGTCTAGAGAGGCCAAAACGATTTCTAAGCCTCCCATGGCCAAGAGGATTCCTAAATGGTGTTTGATTGGTCTAGAGAGGCCAAACTATTTCTAAGCCTCCCATTGGCTAAGAGGATTCCTAAATGGTGTTTGATTGGTCTAGGGAGGCCAAAACGATTTCTAAGCCTCCCATGGCCAAGAGGATTCCTAAATGGTGTTTGATTGGTCTAGAGAGGCCAAAACGATTTCTAAGCCTCCCATTGGCCAAGAGGATTCCTAAATGGTGTTTTGATTGGTCTAGAGAGGCCAAAACTATTTCTAAGCCTCCCATTGGCTAGAGGATTCCTAAAATGGTGTTTGATTGGTCTAGGGAGGCCAAAACGATTTCTAAGCCTCCCATTGGCCAAGAGGATTCCTAAATGGTGTTTGATTGGTCTAGAGAGGCCAAAACGATTTCTAAGCCTCCCATTGGCCAAGAGGATTCCTAAATGGTGTTTGATTGGTCTAGAGAGGCCAAAACTATTTCTAAGCCTCCCATTGGCTAAGAGGATTCCTAAATGGTGTTTGATTGGTCTAGGGAGGCCAAAACGATTTCTAAGCCTCCCATTGGCCAAGAGGATTCCTAAATGGTGTTTGATTGGTCTAGAGAGGCCAAAACGATTTCTAAGCCTCCCATTGGCCAAGAGGATTCCTAAATGGTGTTTGATTGGTCTAGAGAGGCCAAAACTATTTCTAAGCCTCCCATTGGCTAAGAGGATTCCTAAATGGTGTTTGATTGGTCTAGGGAGGCCAAAACGATTTCTAAGCCTCCCATTGGCCAAGAGGATTCCTAAATGGTGTTTGATTGGTCTAGAGAGGCCAAAACGATTTCTAAGCCTCCCATTGGCCAAGAGGATTCCTAAATGGTGTTTGATTTGTCTAGAGAGGCCAAAACAATTTCTAAGCCTCCCATTGGCTAAGAGGATTCCTAAATGGTGTTTGATTGGTCTAGGGAGGCCATAGCGATTTCAAACCGACGGTTTCACCAAATCGCTCAAGCCTCTGGGAATCTTGGAAAAGGTAAACAACAAATCACATTACCAAAAAAAAAAAGACATTTTTATTTTATAAAAAAAAATTCATTAAAACTAAAATATATTTACAACAATTTTTATCAATTTTTTCCTTTAAAAATAGCGAAACGAAATATTTTGCCATAATTAAAAATACTTACTGTGATCTACATTTACATTTAGGGATATTCAAAACACTTAATATAAAACGATATTTTATATAATAGAAAAATAATTTGACTGTTTCTGTTCAAATTTTAAAATATATAGCGTAAATATTTACAATCAGCGAGAGAGAAACAGGAACATGAGATTTCAATAATATTTAGGATGGTGATTAACGAGATCGCTAATAATGATGAAATTGGTAAAGAAAATTATACCAAAATATCCTATTGTCTATGATGAAAGCTCGTTACATGAAAATGAGTAAAAAATTGATTTATCTAATGGAATTTTTAACTTGAGTTAATACAATGGCTTTTACTAAAAGCAGACATTCATCTTGTCTATACAAGTTACGAAATTTGACGAATCAAATAGAGAGCAATTTTGTCTTTTAATGATATGTAATTAAAATAAAGAATGTCTTAAAAAAGGAGATAGTTATAACCTCAGTGTTACCTCCTCATGAGCTCTGTAAATCACAAAAAAATTCCCCCATTCCTAAAAAAAATCATTATCACAACTATATCACAATTCTAGCACTACAAAGGGATACAAAGGTTGAAGAGTGAGCAGGGAAAAAATAAAAATGAGCAAACCCTTTTTGAAAAGCAGAAAAAGGTTAAGATTGTGCCTTTTGAGGTAGATTTTAAGGGAGAAACCCAAAATCGTGGACCCAAGTTGATGGTCCCTCATAAAATAAAAAATTTCTGCCTTTCAAATAAGAATGATTTTTATTGCTAAAATTGACCTTTGACTCTACAATGGCCTATGGGAAATTCGTTTAAATTTTAGAATCTAAAAAAAATGTGATTTTTAAGATTTAAAATACTTTTTTGATATTTTGTACCCGATTATGTACAATAAAAGGTGCGGTTATTTACATTAGGACCCTTAAGTGTTGAGCTTAAGTTTAAGCTTAAGAGCAAAATAAGCTCCGACTCTGAGGAGGATGAAGAAGCCAGTTAGTGCGACGACGTCAATCCAATATTCGACGCCAACCATGTCCATCGTTTCCAGGAATTTGGACGGGGTTTTATAATGGCAGTAGTCTATAGAGCATTTTAATTTCGGGCGATTTCCTCCATAGATGGCGATCATGCAGCCTTCGAAGCCATACCTGATGTAGCTGATATAAGTGACCCATTGGAGATACCACGGTATAGTGCTGAAGTTAACGAAAAAACCGGAAAAAAGAAGAACCGGAATCGATGTCACAGGACCCAGAAACACTCCAGTCTACAAAAAGTTAAAAATTTCCCAAAACCATATTTATCTTCACCTCTATATCCATAGCAGCTCCTATCAGTAGTCCCAGACTCTGTGCCACCAATGACGTCAGTATGCACATGAGCAAAACCATAAAAAACCTTTTCGTGTCTAAAGGCTGTGATGTCATAAAATATACTATGGCAACATAAATGACAGAAAATACAATCTAAAAAAAAATTACTAGGAATTAAATAAATTGTGATTTTCATACCTGGAAAGGTAGATCTGCCATCGTTTTTGCTATATAAAATGACTTAAGCGAGTACCAATAATTTAAGTGCTCGCGTACAAAAACTGACATTTCCAGAGGAACTAAAAAATAATTAAACATTAGGATATTGAGAATAAATTAAAGAGGGTGGACAGTGTTCAAAAGGACTATTTTGTTGTAAAAGAGCAAAATTTAGGGCCCCTGAGGTCTAAAAAGGATCCAACCCCATCTAAAAAGGGCCCTGTTTGTCATAAAGGAATAGTATCTAGTTTAAAAGGGCCCCTAGGGTTCAAAAACGGTCAAAAATCAAGCTAAAAATGGCCTTTTTGTGTAAAGGAACCTAAATCTAGTAAAAAGGGCCCTTAGTTTCCAAAAAAGGTCAAAAAAAAAAACAAAACTTTTTTTGTCGAAAAGGAGCTAAATTTAGGGCCCTTGGGGTAAAAAAAAAATGAAGGGTCAAATCAAGCTTTTTTTTCTTTTTTTTTTCAAAAAATATCAAAAATTAAGCTAAAAAGGGACTTGTTTTGTCATAAAGGTGCCAAATTGAGGGCTCCTGGAGTATATAAAGGGTCAAAAATTAAGCTAAAAGGGGCCTTATACGTCATAAAGGAATACTAACTAGTTAAAATGGCCTCTAGTGCCCAAAAAGGATCAACACCCAAGTTAATAAGGAACCTAGTGCCCACAAAATATCAAAACTTAAGCTAAAGAGGGACTTGTTTTGTCATAAAGGAGCCAAATTTAGGGCCCCTGAGGTATATAAATGGTCAAAAATCAAGCTAAAAAGGCCTATTTTGTTGTAAAAGAGCAAAATTTAGGGCCCCTGAGGTCTAAAAAGGATCCAACCCCATCTAAAAAGGTCCCTGTTTGTCATAAAGGAATAGTATCTAGTTAAAAAGGGCCCCTAGGGTTCAAAAAGGGTCAAAAATCAAGCTAAAAAGGGCCTTTTTTGTGTAAAGGAACGAAGATCTAGTTAAAAGGGCCCTTATTTTCCAAAAAGAGTCAAAAATAAAGCCCAAAACCTTTTTTGTCGAAAAGGAGCTAAATTTAGGGCCCCAGGGGTAAAAAAAAAATTAAGGGTCAAATCAAGCTCAAATTTTCCCCAAAAAAAATATCAAAAATTAAGCTAAATAGGGCGTTTTTGTCATAAAGGTGCCAAATTTAGGGCTCCTGGAGTATATAAAGGGTCAAAAATTAAGCTAATAGGGGCCTTATACGTCATAAAGGAATACTAACTAGTTAAAATGGCCTCTAGCGCCCAAAAAGGATCAACACCCCCAGTTAATAAGGAACCTAGTGCCCACAAAAGATCAAAACTTAAGCTTAAGAAGGCCTTGTTTTGTCATAAAGGAGCCAAATTTAGGGCCCCTGGGGTATATAAATGGTCAAAAATCAAGCTAAAAAGGGCCCCTAGTGCCTAAAAATGCCTATCCGACCGTCTTTTCTTACATGTTAAAACTGTTGGCATCATGGCAGTGAACATGAGGAAAAGAACGGTAAAAAATATACATCCGGCGTTGCTCATCACTTTGGACGCTTCGTTTCCTATATCGTAGTAAATAAGGCCGATGAGTAGTCCGATGCAAAGATGCGACATCAGCCTCATTCTTGTCAACATTTGGTCGCGGATTATCGAAAGGAACGTCCGGTTTATCAAAATTACAAATTGTTTGAAGCTCGATGTTGGATATCCTGGATTCGGTCCAGTATTTAGGCTCTCATCCGAATGCAGCAAAGCAGAAGTACAGCTCACTTTATTTTGGTTGTTATCTTCAAAAAAATTATGAAAAAAACCAATTTTTTGTCATAAACTTACGAGTAGCATCACCATTGGCAAGAAGTTCTTTGTTGTTTTTCTCATGGGAGTTGAATGCATTGCATTTTCCGTTCATAACAGCCAAAACGAGCTTATCATGAACATCTCCGTGTTCTCCACAAGCGACTTCCATTACTAAAACCACAAAATAAAAAATCCAATCCACGACATCATAGTTACCATAGTCAGCAGGATTGTGGTAGCTAGGACATTCCAAATATAAAGAGCTTAAAAACGGTATAAGTCCAGACACATCTCCTTGATAGATGCACTGACCATCAGCAAGTGTGTACAAATGGTCGAACATTTCAAAAAGCCGAGCACTGGGCTGGTGAATCGTACAAATGATCGTTCGACCTCCTCTGGCCAAACATTTCAACAAAGACAAACATTGAAAGCAAGATGAACTATCCAAACCGCTAAAAAAGAACAAAAAGATAAGTAAATTAGTTACATAATACGCCAATAGAGTACACTAGCGCTACATAACCTCACTAACCTTGTTGGCTCGTCGAAAAACATAACTGGCGGATTATTAACGAGTTCTAGAGCTATCGAAAGCCTTTTTCTTTGCCCTCCTGATAAATTACAAGTCCTTGTATTACTACAGTCTAAAAGCCCAAGAGTTTCTAAAATTTCTTCAACCTAAAAAAATAATTAAGAAAGCGTTTTAATATATAAAATGTTATCGTACCACAATTCGTTTTTCTTTTTTGTTCATGTTTCTTCCAAGTTTTAAATTTGCAGAAACCGTCATCGCCTCATAGACTGTCAAATGTGGCAGAAGTCTGTCATCCTGCATAATGTAGCATGACATTTTTCTAAATCGTCTTGAATTTCTGTCTTTTCCGTTGATCATAACGGAGCCGGAGACTCCTGAAGTTCTGTAGCCGGCTAGGACGTTCATGAGAGTGCTTTTTCCTGCTCCGGAGGGTCCCATTATGGCGGTGAGCTCTCCGGATTGAAATTTCCCACTTATACTTTTCAAAAGTGACTTTTGACCTGAAAGTTTTTTTTAGCTTTTTTGGTGTTTTTCGTCTTTGGTTTACCTCCGTTGCATTCTTGTGATATGCAGTAGGAAAGTTTGTTGAATTGTATGTTGACTGGAGGCCTCTGTGGGAGATGGTTGAAGGAAAATGGCCTCTTTAGGTTAATAACGAGGGAATCGGGGGGCGGTTTGTTTGCCTGCTTTTTGCTCAGGCTGCCCGATTTGTGCCTCAACGAGCCGGCCGGTGAGGGACCTCCGCCTTCAGTGCTGATGTGGAACAATTGGCTACCACTGAAACAAAACGATTTTCTTTTGAAATTTTTTCCCTTGAGACTCCCGAGGGAGTTGTCTTGACCTGGTCGACCTTCTACTAAGATTTAAATCTTGGGACAGACTGAGGGCGACCTTCTTCCAGTCTATTCACCCCGCATTATCAAACATAAGTCATTCAAAAACAACATTACGTACCGATAAATAATTTATCTGCAGGGGCCATCTTTTCAAAATTTACCTACTCGATGTTTTATAATTTCGTTTTATTGACGTCTACTTATTCCAAGCTATGGTATCCCAGAAGTGGATGTTGGGGATATAGTCGGGGGATATTTGGGAGCTAGTTTGGGAGTGTTTGGGTGGTGGGGGGATTTATTTGAGGGATATTTGGGGGTTATTTGGAGGTATTCCACCACTCTCCTCTAATATGCTGTACCTTCCCTACCCTCTTGGACCCCTAGTTATGGATAGTTGGGGAATACTTAAGAGGTTATTGGGGGGAGATTTGTGCCACGAAATTATATTTAATTTTTTTAGATAACTTCCAAGTGAAAAAGTCGAGGCTGCAACTCAGATTCTCGAAAAGAAGCCTTTGACATTTACGTTTTTGAAGCCTGATAAAATAAAAGCTTTAAAAGCACATAATTCTTTATTAGATAAAAAAAGAAATTTAATTCCGAACTATCCAGTTTTTAAAACCGATTGTTGTCCACTTTGTTTTTTATGGCCTTTCGAATGATAAAAGACTCGTGTCTTTTTTAACAAGATATAACAAGTTCAAATGGGGAAATCGTAATACTCAAACTGATTGTCCACTTGAAACAATCAATGGCAAAATTTAAGTTTTTTCGAGTGGAGTATAACCAGAAAAACGTTTTAGTCCAGTCAATCTAAGCCTGGGGGGGGGGAGGTATTTTGTTTATTTACGGAAATTTGTACCTACTGATTAACCACAAAAAAGTCCCCTACCGAAACCCGCAGGGAAAAGTGTTCAAAGCGTTTTTAAGGTGATTTTTTTCGTTTTTTCTGCAATATCTCGAAAACCGTTAGTCGTAGGCGAAATAATTTTTAGTACAAAATTAAAGATAATTTAATTTGCTATAATTTTGAGCTAATATAATTTTTTCGTAGGACCAAACCTTTCTGAGCTACGTGGTCGCAAAAAAACCGGGGTTTCTATTTTGACCTCTAGGACATAAGATGTCATTTAATCAAAAAAGTGTACTTAATAAAAGTTGTAGAGAATTTAATAATCTTTAAAAAACGACTCTCAAAAAGCAATAGGTAAAAGTTAAAGATCAATAGGCAGGGGTGAGGTTAAATTTCAAAATACTCAAAAAAATTCAGTCAAAAAATTTTATTGAAAAAATTCAAATTTCAAAAAATTCTATAAAAACAAAATTAAAGAGTATTAAATTTGCTACAAATTTGACCTAGTAAGATTTTTTGGAGGACCAAACGTATCTGAGCTACGAGGCGACAGATCCTCCTGGGGTTAAAATTGTGTTTTTTAAATTTACCCCCACCCCTACATGTTTATCGTTAATTGCTTCTCGATAATTGATTTTAAATGGAAATTGAATTCTCTACAACGTTTACTTAGTACGATTTTTTGATAGGATATCCCCTTCCTTGATTTTTTCCGACTTTTCTAAAATCTGACTTTTTTCATAGGAAAAACTCGAAAATCCCGCTTTTTTGTCGCCTCGTAGCTCAGGAACGGTTGGTCTTGCAAAAAATCTTAATAAATCAAATTTGCAGCAAATTTTATACGCTTTAATTTTGTTTTTATAAAATATTTTGAAATTTCAATTTTTGAATGAAATTTACCCCCACCCCTGCTTATTGATCGTTAATTGTTTTTTTGAGAGTCGTTTTTTAAAGGTAATTAAATTCTCTACAACTTTTTTTAAGTAAACTTTTTTGATTAATTGACGTCTTATGTCCTTTAGAGGTCAAAATAGAAACCCCGGTTTTTTTTGGTTTTTTTTTTTGCGACCTCGTAGCTCAGAAACGTTTGGTCCTACGAAAAAATCATATTAGCTCAAAATTATAGAAAATTAAATGATCTTTAATTTTGTACTAAAAATTATTTCGCCTACGACTAACGGTTTTCGAGATATTGCAGAAAAAACGAAAAAAATCAACTTAAAAACGCTCTAAACACTTTTCCCTACGGATTTCGGTAGGGGACTTTTTCGTGGTTAATCAGGGGACCTACCCCTACAAATTTCCGTAGATAAACAAAATACCTTATTTATTTTCTTTATTTGCCCTTTTCGGGCTTAGATTGACTGGACTATTTATTAATTATTGGACATTTGGAAACGGTTTGTAGGGACGTGGAAGCGTTCCGACCTATCGTTGTTAAAATGCGTTTAAAAAGAGAAAAATTTTACCTGGGGAGCAAAGCGAGTTCGTTTTCTTCGTGATCGTCGCTCACCATTTTGGCGACTGAAGAAAAAGGAAGAAAAGAATCAACGAAACGAGGTCGAGTTCGCCTTTTCAGGACTCATTCACGGTCGACGCGATAAAAACGGACAATAAAATAGATAAGGAAAGAAAAAGCGAGACTGCAGTTCCAAAGGAACAGAACGAAATGCAACAAAGACTCCTCAAGGTCCTAACTGGAAGGGGGAGTCAATTACTAATATGCCTTTTGAACTTTCAGCACAAAGCAAAATACCAGAAACACTTGTCCGATTAGCTAATCTTTTTACTGAAACTGAAATTATTCTACGACTTTTATTTTACAAGATTATTTTGTTTATCAAACTTGCGGCAATTTCCGGCGGAAGGCAGAAAACATCTAAACTAGGCTATATTTCCACGAAGGCGGATTTTGGCTGAATAATAGTGATTTGGCTTAAGATAATTGATAATTTAGTTATATTCTGTTGAACAATTAGGTTATCAAAGAGACTAAAAAGTGACTCATTGCTTATTTTTATAAGATTGTTTTGAATTCTTAGAAGAAAAGGAAACGAGAAAAGTCGATTTTTGAGGATGAAAGAGTCATCTGAGGTTTTGATTATAAAAATCCCTTAAAAGGGCTTTCAAACGGTGTATTATTGGCGACAATTGGTCAAGAATTGGGGAAGTTATGGAAATTCGAAGTTGAAATGGAAAATTTGTCAATTCTAGCCCAAATCAGGATTCCAATTGATTCCTTTTGCCATTTTACGTTGAATCGAATAGGAATTTAATGAAATTTATACTAAAACGTTGACCTTAAAAATAGGTATGTTAGAAAACATTAGCGAAATTAAAAAGGGACAAAAAATCAAGCTGAAAAGGACCTTATTGTCATAAATTTATGGTTTCTTCGATGGTACATGGTTTACTGGACGGAATTGGTTTACTTTGATGTATTGATTATTGATGTACCAGAGGAAATTGTTTATTTGTTTCCATGACAAAATGGTTTAGGCGATTTTTGGGAGAAAAAAATTGGTTTAGGTAACTGATTAGGATTGATTTTCTAGTAAAATTGGTTGTTAAATTATGGTTTCCTTCGAACAATGGTTTACTGGACGGAATTGGTTTAGGTGGTTAGGATTGATTTTCTTGTAAAATTGGTTTAGTTAAATTATGGTTTTCTTCAAAAAATGGTTTACTGGACTAAATTGGTTTACTTGTGGTTTTACCATAGGATATTGTTTATTGGTTTCATGACAAAATGGTTTAGTCGATTTTGGGAGAAAAAAAATTGGTTAGGTGGTTAGGATTGATTTTCTTGTAAAATTGGTTGAGTAAATATGGTTTTCTTCGAAAAATGGTTACTGGACGGAATTGGTTTACTTTGGTTTTTTGATTTTTGGTTTACCAGAGGAAATTGTTTATTGGTTTCCATGACAAAATGGTTTAGTCGATTTTGGTGGGGGGGACAAATTGGTTTAGGTGGTTAGGATTGATTTTCTTGTAAAATTGGTTTAGTTAAATTATGGTTTTCTTCGAAAAATGGTTTACTGGACGGAATTGGTTTACTTTGGTTTTTTGATTTTTGGTTTACCAGAGGAAATTATTTATTGGTTTCCATGACAAAATGGTTTAGTCGATTTTGGTGGGGGGGACAAATTGGTTTAGGTGGTTAGGATTGATTTTCTTGTAAAATGTTTAGTTTGATATGAATGAATTAATGAATGAATGATAAGCGCTTTTATTATCTTTTTTCTTTTTACAAAATTTTAAATATATTTACAAGGGACTACCCATGGTAATTAAAATACCGTCCGCAGGGAGTTTCGGCGGGAAAATTAAATAGTAGAAGGAAAAAAAAAAAAGGGTAAAAGGAGAAGTTAAAGAAATAAAATAACACATTGTTTTAAACAAAAATGAAAATTTAAGATAAAAGAGGAAAAAGAAATTAAAAAATTAAATTCTGTGATTAATTCTTTTCGTAAGCCAGAGCATGTTTAGTGTACCTTATTAAATCTATACAGTTTCGGAGAGTTTTAAAAAGATCTATTAATTCGGGAACGGTTAGTTGAGGGGATCGTAGAAAGGAAATCGGAACTCTTTTAAGGATAGAGCAAACGGCCAGGAAATGGAAGGAATCTTCTCTTTCATTGGAAGTTAAGAGAGCGAGGCAGCGACGGATACATCTAACCTTATTGAGAAATCAAATAAGCATTTCTGTTTCTCAACTTAAATAGCCATCGCGCGTTTTCGGGGGCGCAATTGCCTTATGAATTCTATTTTTCGGGATCTAGGGAACTTGAAAGGGCTAAGGTTAAGGGTTAAGTTCTTTGTATTAAAAGATAACGTGTTGAAGCATGTGCTTTTTGCATGCATGACTCGACGTGTTTAGCTCGGATTGCCAGCTTTCTAGAATCGGGTATTGACTCAACCACTCTGGAGAATTGTTCGGAAGAAAAATGAGGAAATTGATGTTGTGTTCTAGGGCAAGGGACATTAAAAAGATGAAGACCAGGAGATATTTGATTTCATATTTCTATGCAACTACTTTAGGAAGACCGATGGTCGTGAGTGATTAATACATAGGGAGACATATTTCAAATGAAGTTTTTGCGGGTAAAAGAAATAGCAGATCAGCCGAGGGTTTTTCAATATAGTGATAATGATGGGGTTAAAAGCGGGTAAATCCTAAGGCTTACGTATGAAAAACCTTTGAAACATTTAAATCTGTTCATACAACCTTT